>SIJG01000043.1:670135-691719 GCA_023374025.1 Heterodera schachtii
GGGGGGGGGGGGGGGTACGGGTGGCAGAGATGTTCAGGCTGGGGGGGGGGGAAATTCTCCGATTGGGCGAGGGGGGGGGGGGATTCTCCCCGATTGGGGGACGGGGACGGAATGAATGGACGGGGGATGGGAAGAGAAGAGATGAGATGATTATGATGAATGGAAATGATGAATGAATAGGGGAGGGGAAAATCCGAACTTTGTGTGGGACGAATAATGAACAAAAAAAAAATGTGTTGGACAGCAAAGCAAAAAAGCGAAAGCGTTGAACGCGGACGGACGGACGGTCGGACGGAGGACGGACTTCATTAATAAATGGTGTAAAAATGATGAATTGTAATAAAAAAAAAATGCAGAGAAATGCACAGCAGCACAAATTGTGGGATGGAAAAATGGGCAAGGAATAATGAATGAATGATCAATCTGCATAATGTAATTAATGAAAAATAAATAAATAAAATAATTGTTAGTATTAGCAATTATATTAGCAATTTAAATCTGGGAACTGGGGGATGGACACACGCAGCATTTTCCCGAGTTTTTTTTTTTGGCGAGAGGGGAGATCAGGCGAATTTTCTGGATTACACCGAATCCTTCAGTGAGTTTTGAATCCCGTCCATTCGTCTTTTTTGCCCGGCTGGGGTTTTACGGGAATGGGAGAAAAACGTGGGAATTCCATTCTGTACGAGAATTGCGTCCCGCTTTTTTAGTTTTTCCGTTTCCCTTTTCCCGAATATTTTTTGTCGGATTTACGAATTACTTATTTGAGCAAATGATCGATCAATAAAAGGGACATGCTTTTATGTGGATTGACAATTATTGTGATCTATTAACAAAAACATTCATTCATTTCTCTCAATTGTTGTTTTCCAAAATGGAAAAAAAGGGGGGGGGGGGGGGCTGGAAAAAGTGGGCATAGAGCAGGTGGGGGGAGGGATATTCAATTTCAATGGAAAGCACAGAAAAGTTCGTCCAAATTCTTTCAACGTCAATAGCCATAAGTTTAAAAAATTATTTAAGGGTTAATAAAAAAAATAGTGACCAGAATTTTGAATGGACGGGACTGGACTTAGAAATTGGTCAAGTAGGGGCCTAACGGGACAAAAAGTTCGTTTTAAATTTGTGGAAGGCTGGTTTAAAAAAAATTTGCGCAATCTCCTATTTAGACAGGCTGCTTCTGCACGGGAATGGGAAAATAATTTCGATTTTTTTTTATAAATTTTTGGTAAATATATTTGCTGATTTTTTTTCAAAAAAAAACAATTTGAAAAAATATGCAATCCTAAATGCATCTTGGATAATTAACCTTTTAATTTCAAAAACACAAGGTAATCCATAATCCTTAAAGAATTTAATCTTCAAAATTTTATTTTGAAAAAATAAAGCAATAAAAGAAATCTGTGCAAAAAAATGCCAAATAAGCGTACACCTAGCTAATGGATTGTCTATTTTGCAAGAAAACCATTCTTTTTTGTATCTCACAAAAATGGAATTTCTGCTGATTTTATCTTCCTTAAGCAAAGCTAATAGAAAAAGAGAGAGAGAACGAATCGGAGGGGGGAGAGAGCACAGAAGAAAAGGACAAAGTGACAACTGTTGGAGAATGGGGGAGGACAAATGGAAAATGAGAAAATGAACAGACCAACGAAGGGGGGGGGGGGGGGGAATGCCGAAGTCCGCGGATCGTTCGTCGACAAATTGCCGTGGCCCCTGATCGCGATCGCGCAAGAAATCGCGGTCGCGTTCCGTAGGTGAAATGACGTTACTCAAAAACCATCAAAAAAAAAAATATTTTTTGCTATAACTTATGCTCAAAGCAACCAAATTTTCAATTTTTTATACCATTCCATAGCCCTAAGTGTTTTCTATTATCCGGAAAAATTTCAAACAAATTAGAAAAGTTTCAAGAAAGTTATGGTCAAAAACGTTCAAAAAAACATGGTTTTTTTGACTTTCTCAGGTCATAACTTTTTTTTAATTTGGGCGAAGTTAATAATTTTCTATCAAAAATTTTCCACCAAAAAGATTGGAGCCCGGGGCAATTGTTAAAATGAAAAGCAAAAACTAAAATTTTTGGACTATTGGTTCTGTTCCCATTTTACTCATCAATCGCACACTTTTTGTGAGCGGAATTGGGCAAGGAAATGCTTAGCTGTGAAGATTTGATTTAATACCCAACTTATACCAAAATCCAAAATTATTAGCAAATTCGTTTTTTGCGCCAATTTTATTTGATGACACATTAAATTAAATCGTTTATCTTTTTAACATTATGAGCAACACAGTTGCTGCTGACTGTCTTATTAGTCGCGAGCGGAGAAATTTTTGGGTTATTTGCGGAGTCAATTTTAATTAAAGTTCATTTTAAAATAACATTATTTGTACAATTAAAAAAAAGGTTTTTTATTTTTGCATTGTAAATCCAACCAAAATGACTTTGTGTGCTTTCTCTGTACCTTTTTTTTTTGCTTCTCTGATTGTGTGTGTTAATTTTTATTTTGCCATTCAATTTGTCTAACAGTCTGGCATCTCTGTGCTATTTCTCCTATATGTTATTTTTTAATTGTGCGCTTTTCTGCTATTGTCTGCCCCTTGTCCCGTTTCATTCTTTACTTTATTCATCCGTTCATTTCTCAGCGCTAATGCGTAATTTTTTCGTAGCTCATTTCTTCCTATCTAAATATTTACTAATTGATTTAACAAATTCCTTCCCTTCACCTGACCCGTTTTGATTTGAGCATTATAAAATAATTGGAAACTATTCATTTTTTAAGCCAAACATCATTTTCATTTTTCAAAAATAAAACTATTTCCTAATGGATCTAATTGAAGCGTGTCAAGTTGGGAACATTGACATGGGTAAGTTAATGGGACATATAATACATTTATTTGATGGGGAAGTAAAACTAGAGAACTTCACTGACTATTAACTAATTAGTTAATTATTATGCGGTAAAAATTTGCTCTCTGTTCAGCCCAGTCGCTTGTCCTGCAGCAGGGGGCCAACATGCAAGATGGGGACATTCACGGACTCACGCCGTTGATGCATGCGGCAGGTTTCGGCACACCTATCGTTGTTCAGTTTCTTCTTGCCCGAGGCACAACCTGGAAAGACGCGACGCCGAGGGTGCCATTTTTGGCTGGGACTGTCTTGGTCTCGAGGACTTGACTTCTCGAAACCAGTCTATGGAAACCGTGGGGCGTTTAAATGTTTAACGCATAATTAAAATTGGTTAGTGGGATTTTGGTTTACTTTAAATTTGAACACTCGTTTACGGGGCTTTTACATTAGTTTCTACCAATTCTGAACCATTAATTGAATTCGAAAAAAGTCGTTAATTCGAAATGCAAGCTTTTCGACAAGCTCTATAAGAAATTTTCACAATTTTTATGATAAAAAAGGACTCTTGTTTTAATGAAATCAAAAAGGACCTCTTTTTAACTATTGCCTGAAACAAGCGAATGGAAAAAATGTGAGCCGAGACCGACCCTATTCCCGAACTGTTATAGACATGAAAACCTAACTGCCGATTTTCTGGCTTAGGGGACCAAACAGCAGTATTTTTGGATGCCGCGTCATAACTTAATTTCGTTAAAGGCTGGACTTCGTTGGCTCACGCTGTCCTGTCTAAACATATTGATGTGATCCGTTTGTTGGTGGAGAGCGGCGCCAACGTTGGCGCTTTTGACAACGATACTCTGCGATGGATGTTGACGATTGCCATCAACTAGCAGGGATAATTTTGAGACTGAGATTAGTCAGTCAGCAATTTAAAGCAGTGAAATATAAAAAATGAACAAAAAAACATTTGGGTTTTCTTTCAGAAATTTTACGCGTATTTTTTCTGTTTCGATAATTAACTGATGTTATAAGCTATTGTGTAAAAATACATAAATTTTGTCAATTTTGAAATCTATTAATTTTTCTAATATTGCATAAATGCGATTACTATAGCTCATTCGGAAGCTGAAAATTAGCCTTTTTCTTTAACTGATTTTATTAATTGAAATTGGTTCAACCCATGGATTTGAAGACCTTTTTTAATTCCTAAAATTACTTTATCGTTTACACTAATAAAGGTTGAAGAATTTTTTTAAAGAGAAAATGAAAATAAAAATAATAAAAAAAATGAGAAAAGAAGACACAAAATAATTCGAAATGAAAAATGAAGAAGAAACATGCAATAATCACACACAGAAGAGCACGGATTTCGTTTACAACCAAAAATTGAAAAGTGCCAAATTTGTCATAATATTTGTTTTCAAGATCTATTTTTTCTTCATCTTCATCATCGAAAATTTTGATGTTGCTTTTTCCAATTTGTCCTTTGCTTCAATGGCATTTTCCTTGGCTTTTTCGGATAAATTTTTCATTTTTTGGTCAAATTGCTCTCGAAGTTTGGAGATATTTATTTTTATTTCTTTTTTTGGTGCCTTTTCCCCAATCTTAAGTTTTATTTCGTAATTTAATTCCTCCTCATTTACCAAATTAATGTCATAAAAATCTTCCAATTCAGATTCATTTTGCCAAACAATTTCGAATTTGCATTCAGAGATTCAACAACATAAATTAAACTGTACGGAAAATATCCTATAATTATTGGCATCATCAATGGTGGCAATTGTTTCAACACTTTCGGGTTTTTAGCTTAATAAATTATTATAATTATTATTTATAAATAAATAATTCAAAATAATGTAAAAGCCAAACAAACCTTCAGCAAATATTCTTATAAAATGTACAATAATTTCTATATTTTTGACATTCTTTCATATTATATTCAGAATATTTATCCCCAATTTAGTCACATTTCCAATTCTCTCTCATCACATATATAATGCCAAGATAGGTTTCAAATTGTGAATTCTTAAAATTTGTCGCTAATCCTTTGAAAATTTCCAAAAATTGAGCACGTTCGATCTAAATAATTTAATTTATTTAATTTTGATTGAATGTTAAAGTCTCACCCATGCCCATTCATCATCGAAATTTGAATACGTAATTATTTTGTGTCTTGTCTTCATTTATTTTATTGACTTTCCATGGGTTGTCTTTTTTTGCCCTTTCCTCCGCTTTTTGAGCATTTCTTCCAAATTTTCTTCATATTTTTGACTGATTATCCCGTTTAAACTTTCGTTTGTTTGCCACCATTCATTCGCTCTTTCAATTGCTAATTGCAAAATCATTTCGTTAATTGGCCTATTTGATACATCTTTTAAGTTAAATTTGTAATAAATCTCTTCTCATTCAACAATTTTGGTTCAAATGTCAACCAAGTTGAACATTTTGTTTAATTTATATTCATATTCTTGTCCCACCGATTTTATAAATAAAACTGAGAAATTTTGGTCAGACAATTCACTGCATAAATTATTGGACTGTCAATTTCAATTCGGTTTTGAAATACAAACTTTGGCTTGGCTATTGGAATTCTGACGTACTCTCTGTACAAATATTCGTACAAAATACACAAATATTGCGATATTTTTGGCATTCTGTCCGTTCATATTCCGTAAATTTCTCATCAATTTTGTCACAGTGCCAATTGTTTATCATAAAATACACAATGCCAAGGTTTGCCTCATATTTTTGCTTTGAATATTCACTGAATGGAATTTCTTGCTGTCCTTTACAAATGCAATTACCATTTCATCGTACACCTAATTAAATTGAATTATTAAATATAATTACGCTATTAATTGACTCACCAATGGAATTGCATTTGAAAATGATAATAAATATTGACATAAAATGACAATACCAAAAAATATAGCAGAAGCAGAATAAAACATTGAGTTTTTCTTTATTTTAAATTTTAAAAATTTGTATTTATATGGAAAATTGATCATAAGTAGAATTATCCAAAATTATTAAAGTAATGGTTTGGGAGGAGGAGGAACAATAAAATGCGACGCAGTTTCAATGTCTTCGTCGTATTCACATTTTAAATAATTTAACACCCTAAGCTATACGCACTTTAATTTGAAATGGTCACGTTCCTCTGCAAAAAATGTTTGCACCGCGGGTCCAAGAATGTTGAAAGGGCATGCAACCTCAAAAAAATATATTTCCAAATAAAGAATTTAAAAAATTTTACTTTTCATTCTCCAAATGACAGAATCTTTCCTCAAGTCCATCCAAAAGCTTTGAACGCATTTCTTCAACTTCAGTGATTCCTTGTAAATTTCCATCTCCACAATGCACCCTAAGGTCCATCTGTCTTATTTGCGAAAGTAATGCCTTGTGCTGCGGAAGTCCCTCCTCTATTTGTGCTTCGTTCAGTTCTGTAAATGCTTTAATTGAGTGCTTAACCCTTCCAACAATTCGACGACAATTTGCTTAAACGTCAGAAAAATCTTGAAGAAATTTACGCTTTCATACAAAAAAGTCTCGATATTTCTCCCTCTCGACTGCCAAAAAATTTTTGACAGCACGGTCCAATAAATGTGCCGCACAGTTTGATCGATAAAAAGGCAAAATTCGACCATTTTCATTATCTTCCTCAAATGCCTGCAAAAAATAAAACAATATTTAAAATCATGAGCTGATAACCAACTTTTTTCATGTTCGTTCCTCCATCAGTAGCAAATGCGTGAATTTTATCTTGACATGCCCATTGATCAATAATTTCGGACAAAATTTCTGCAATGCGACGTCCAGTGTGAGTGCCAGGAAAGGGTTTAATTGCGAGAATATGCCTCACACGTTCCCATTTGTTCGTAACTCCCTCGATTGTCAGACTTAACTTTTGATAAAAGAAAATGGTAAAATTTCAATTAACCTTATAAATCCTTGATTTGGCTCACTCCAAATGTCTGACGTACATGAAAATGAATCACATTTTCGTAATTCCTCCTTGAAAATGCTGCATCGGAAAGCTTGAATTGGTATTTGCCTTGTTTTTGGGCTTTGCATTCAACGCATTCTGCCAGTTTGTCGTTTTCCTTGCTCTTCTCAAACAACCCAATTTTCCAAATAGGGTGAAGTGGGGCCATTAATTTTAATTAATAAACTCTTAAATAAATTAGAAGAAAGAACGTAAAAAATATTATTCCTCATGAGAAAGTTGACAAGATAGATATTAATTTGGCTATTTAATTTTGGCAAAATGTTTTGCATAAATTCAAAAAAACTCAATTCTTACCAGTTCATTTTTACTCCCGTTTTTGGGTAAAAATTTCCGGGAGCGGGAGTTCAAAAATTTCCGGGAGCGGGAGCGGGACTCCTGTAAACTCCCGCGGGAGTCCCGCTCCCGCCGGTCTCTAATAGTAAGCAATCAAAAAGGCACGATGACATTTCGCCAACTGGACATTTCGCCAACTAAGCCAAATTCTGACGTTTCGCCAACTAACCATGACATTTCGCCAAATGGGTATTCGCCAACTAAGTCAAACTCGGACGTTTCGCCAACTAACCATAATTCTGACATTTCGCCAACTAATTTTGCCAACTACTTTAAAATTATTTTTTGCTAGAGAATAGTAATATAATTCGCTGACCAACGAAATGTCCAAGCCTCGAAATGTCCAAGCCACGAAATGTCCACACGAAATGTCCAAGCCTCGAAATGTCCAAGCCACGAAATGTCCAAGCCTCGAAATGTCCATAAGGGTAAAAAAACACGAAATGTCCAAAACTCAAAAAGTTCATAAAACCGGGAAAAGGGGTCTAATTTAGGGTTTTCAGGGTCGCTGAATACTAATACAACCTTTATATTGCCCCTTGCCTAACGCTGGACCCAAATATTTACTTAAAATAGATAAATAAATTTTAAATCTTCTATAAAAGATGGTGATAAAAATTCGAACAAGTTTTCGGGCTCCTAAGTGATACGAATTCTATCTCTACTCACACTCAACATTGAAAATTAATAAATTTATTTAAAATACAATAAAATTCATAACGGAGCATGGACAATCGAATCCTCAAAATCCTCCAATTTGCGCAGACACAAATCCTGAATTTCGCCATTGTTGTTGTACGACGAGTCAAATCATATCACTTATCAATTCATCGCAGTGACTGTATTTCTTTGATGAGAGAATTCAGAATCCCTACGTATAATCGTGTCCTGCAAAAAAACAACTTATTCGGTTCTGTTCTGACATGAAATGTACACAGGATTCTGATTCTCTGACCCAAGAAATAGAAAATTCACTGCTCTGAATTGTTAAGAGAGCATATACACATTTATATAATTTTTATTATCATTAAATCAATATAGGTATGACTAAAAAATTTATTTTAGTTTAGTTGGCGAAATGTCAGTTGGCGAAACGTCCGAATTTAGCTTAGTTAGCGAAAGAAACGTCCAATTTGGCTTAGTTGGCGAGATGTCCAGTTGGCGAAGTGTCAGTTGGCGAGATGTCCAGTTGGCGAAATGTCCACACACCAATCAAAAAGGTTTAAGCACTATCGTTCAGGACAAATATTGCGCTTTTTCTATTCCGCTATAGAACATGGTTGAAATTGTTGCGAACAGCTTGTACAAAACAAACAATAGTTCATTTTCACGTACTGATGAGTAGGGCTGGGAATTTAAGTCACTAAAAATCCTCAAAAGTCGACTAACAAAGTCATAAAAAATCGCCAAAAAGTCACAAAAAAAGTCACTAAAAATGGAAAAAAGTCCTGAAAAACTTCGTGACGTTTAACTTTTTTTCTGCACGTTAAATCCGATTCTCGCTTTCCTTTGCTTAGAAAAAGCTTCTCATCATCAAGAGCTTTCGAATGATACCAAAATTGTCCAATTTGGTTGGCAAAAAACCTTTAAAAATAATTCCCAAAAATCGTCATATTTTTAAATTTTGGACAAAAATAAATAAAAATATTCATGTTGCACAACGGACTCGAACCTCCTCCCTTTGTCCCTTTACTACTTACAAAAACACCGCCACACATGCAAATCTTTTGGAACTGAGAGGCCAAAATTGAAACGGTGTGTTTATAGAATAACATTTTGATCGTATTTTTAGGCACTTAATTTTATAAATAGGTCCTAAAATAGGAATAAAAAAGAGATTCTTCCAACAATTGAGAAAAATTCATCCAGGTTTCATTGCCTTTTTATCGGTCGAAAGTTTATTTTTTGGAATTTTCTTTGTATTTTTCGGCTTCGCTAAAATTCAAAATTTGCCTCAAAAAGTCAATAAAATCACGAAAAAAGTCGCAAAAACCCAAAAAAGTCATAAAAATCCCAAAAAGGTTAAAAAAGTCAAAAAAAAAAAAAAGCCACAAAAAATATGTTAGAAGCTTCGAACAAAGTTTAGAACAATTTTTAAGTCATTTTAAGGCCATTTAGAGTCAGCAAAAAAAAGTCATTTGACTTAAATTCCCAGCTGATGAGATGAAGACCATAATGTGGCTACAAAATAGATTGAAATTCTCACAACTTTTTTGATTGTCAAATTCTTCAGCTCTCGCTTTTTTTCAAAAAATTATAGATAACAATTTTGTCTTACCTATATCTGTTTTAGCGTTTATGAATTTTGTTTTATTTCATCGTCAACAATTACTTGTTCAAATTGTAGCTGCAACCCGCCGACTCAATGTGTTGGATGCTCTCTTGGCGACTCGGAACATGGCTACTGAGGAACGTGAACAAGCCATCGCCGAACGTGAACAACTGTCTGAACGCATCCGCCAACTTTTGCGACAACTCGACGTTGTTCGGGACGCAGAAAGGCAGCTGCGACAGAGAGAGCGAGAGAGAGACGACGACAATGATGACGATGGAAAGGTTTTGTCATCATGTTCTGCCAAATTTGGGGAATTTTGGTGGTCGGTGGGCTGATAGGCGAAGTAATGCCATTTTTGAGGATTTTTTGCAAAAAAATATGGCATAATTCAGCAAATTTATCAAAAAACAGCAAATATGTGACTGAAAATAAATGTTTTTTTTTTTTTCAAAAGGGTGGACCGCGATACCAGAGCGCATCTCCGTACCGCTCGATGCAAAGAGCCAGAGAAGGGGCAAACACACCGTGACAATGCGACAAAAATTTGGAGGTTTATTCACACTGGTTTTGGGTTGGGTTCCTCTAGTCTGAATGATTTAACAAATTTTTGCCACCCTTTTTGGACAAAAATTAGTTGTATGAAAATACGGGGTTTGTCCAATTTGCTTGGCCAAAGTCAATTGGCTCTATTCAATTTACGCATCCCAATCAGTGACTATCCTCATGGACAAAAGCAACATGCAAAAAGTTTTTCCTGAAAATACTCGAAAATTATGAGTTATCTCTGGTTTTCGCATTTCATTTTTTTGCAAGTAGAACTTGCTCTTTTCTCGTATTTATAACTTTTCTCAACTTCAAGCCTTTCAATTGATAGAAAGAACATATGAATTGACCAAGTAGTCATTGATTGGACGCGTAAACTGGAATAGAAAAAACCAAATTTGGAATGTGGCATTTACTCGGACCAATTTAAATTCCTGACATTGGCGACAAAGGACAAAAAAAAAAATTTTTTTTTTTTTTGTTTCTCGTTTTTCGTCGTGAAATGGTCCCTAAAACATGGATTTTGTGTTTTATAGTTTTTTTTTTATTCGGTTTTCGTCGGGAATTGGAATGGTCCCTAAAACTTGGGGTTTTTTTTTATTTGCATTAATTTTTTGTGGCTTAGAATTCAAAGTGTCGAAAAGTTGCGTGTGGCCAATGGGGAAGAAGCGCAACAGCAACCGGTCGAACTTGAGCAGGAAATGGCCGATGATCAGAAAAATGCGCAGCCAATGGACACCTTCCGCGCCTCCGCCCCCAAACGGATGGAATTGGCCAAGAAATTGGAGTCAAAGGGTAATTACCTAATTAGGAATTAACCACACAGTAATTAAACTACTAAATTTCAAGGGAAACTGTACGTTCGTCACCATCAGCAGTTGAAGAATGCTTTGTGTGGTCAAAAAAAGAGCGGCAAAAATGGTCCCACGGAGAATTTTGTCCTTTTCTGCAACAAACCGAATTCCACGCCCGACACTTTGAAGCAGTTTTTTGTAAAACCCAATTTAAAATGCTACCGTATCCTAATTATTTATAGTTGGCTCTTCACTATTTGTTCAAATTGGCCGAAGCGCAAAAGAATTGTTTGTTCGTGGACTTGGAGCTGTTTTTGGACGGGCACAAAAAGACGCAAATGCCGAAAGTGATCAGCAATTCGTTGGACGTTTTTCCACTGATCGGCGCCCGACTGATCAGAATATGTGGTGATCAGTTGGTGACAGACGATTTGGTGGCCAAAGTGACGCAAATGTTGGGCGTGTGCACTGCGCGGGTGGGTGAAAAAAATATTCGGGCATTTTTGCGAAATTTCGATTTTAAATATTACAATTTCAGGCCTCTGACCCTGAAAAGATCCCTTCTCCTGCTGCTGACCAACTTTTATGGCCTTGCCATTTGCCGTGTCCTTGTGCAGAAAAATTCGGCGGCAAATGCCCAAACGGCGACCATTTTTGGGGGTGTGAGCAATGCGGACAGACTTTCAAATTCGCGAAACAGAAGAATGACGACATGGGACAGAAAGTGAGAAATTGTGGCATTAATATATAAGTCAAATTGACCGAAAATAGTCGTAAAATTTTGGTCATTAAATTAGTTTTTTTTAAAGAATTTCTCTTTAAAATGGCTAATTGAATTGAATCCGTTTATGCCATTCATTTCCATTTGATCATTTGCCCCCAGGCTCCGATCAATCATTTGTTCTGCGACTGCGGTGGCACTCGCGTCGATCACTTGACTTTCCGTTGTGCCTTTTTTGCTGACCATGGCGATCAATTTTACGCATTTCCGTCCGACAAATTGCTGAACATTGAATTGGAGCGGCAGAACAAAAACGACATGGTGAACCTTTTGCTGCTGGGCAGAACGGGCAACGGCAAAGCGACACTGATCAACGCAATGCATTTTTATGCCCAATTTGACACATTTGAAGACGCATTACAGGTGAGTAGAGTGATCTGCAGCTGATCATAGCAAACGAATACACCGTAATGGCCGAAACAGTGGGGCGGGAAGGTGATTACTGTCTCGCACCTTTGGTGAAATTTCGGAAAAATACCGAATTTTGGACCAAATTAAAAATGAGTTAATTTTACTCGTCCTTAACCATCAAATCCAATCAGTTGACGGTCCCAGTCAAATTCCCATACAAACCGAATTCCACGCCCGACACTTTGAAGCAGTTTTTTGTAAAATCCAATTTTAAAATGCTACCGTATCCTAATTATTTTTTCGTTTGTTTTTCTTTTAGTTGGCTCTTCACTATTTGTTCAAATTGGCCGAAGCGCGTAAGAATTGTCTGTTCGTGGACTTGGAGCTGTTTTCGGACGGACACAAAAAGACGCAAATGCCGAAAGTGATCAGCAATTCGTTGGACGTTTTTCCACTCGGCTCCCGACTGATCAGAATGTGTGGTGATCAGTTGGTGACAGACAATTGGGTGGCCAAAAAGACGCAAACTTTGGGCGTGTGCATTGCGCGGGTGGGTGAAAAAAATATTCGGGCATTTTTGCGAAATTTCGATTTTAAATTTCTTACATTCTTGCAGACCTCTGACCATGAAAAGATCTCTTCTCCTGCTGCTGACCAACTTTTATGGCCCTGCCATTTGCCGTGTCCCCGTGCCCAAAAATTTGGCGGCAAATGCCCAAACGGCGACCATTTTTGGGGGTGTGATCAGTGCGGACAGACTTTCAAATTTGCGAAACAGAAGAATGACGACATGGGACAGAAAGTGAGGAAGTGCCGTCAACATATAAGCGCCAAATGAACCGAAAATTATCACAAATTTTGGCCATTTTAAATTTATAATAGCCAATTGAAATGGCCGTTTCTTTCCTTTTTGAATCGCTTTTATGCCATTCACTTTTATTTGATCATTTGCCTCCCTCTCCCAGGCTCCGATCACTCATTTGTTATGCGACTGTGGTGGCACTCGCGTCGATCACTTGACTTTCCGTTGTGCCTTTTTTGCTGATCATGGCGAACAATTCCATGCGTTTACGTCACTCGATTTGCTGAACAAAGAATTGGAGTGGCAGAGCAAAGAGGACATAGTGAAGAACCTTTTGCTGCTGGGCAAAACGGGCAACGGCAAATCGACACTGATCAACGCGATGCATTTTTATGCCCAATTTGACACATTTGAAGACGCATTACAGGTGAGTAGAGTGATCTGCAGCTGATCATAGCAAACGAAGACACCGTAATGGCCGAAACAGTGGGGCGGGAAGGTGATTACTGTCCCGCACCTTTGGTGAAATTCCGGTGAAATACCTATTTCTGGAACACAATAAAAATGAGTATTAATTTTACTCGTCCTTAATCTTCAAATCCAATCAGTTTGCCGGTCCTATACAAATTCCCATTTATTTCAATTTTGTTACAATTAATTGATTACCCGTTTAAGTTGGTCCAAGACACGGCGGGCAACGGCGACACGCGTGGCACCGAAATGGACAACCAAAACATGGCCAACACGTTCGGCTTCCTCCGTGACATTGGTGCGTTGCACGGCGTCGGCATTGTGCTGAAAGAAAACGACAACCGTGCCGACGCGTCGTTCAATTATTGCATCAACGGTCTTCTGAGCAATCCATACTGGGAATGACAATTTAATTATTTATTTTCCGATTTTGTCTTTTTCTCTCTCCGTGTTTTAAAAATAAATTGTTCTTCAAATCGCCTTAATTTGTTCTGATCAACAAAAGTGTTTGTCAGCAGACGACTTTTTGACTACGAAGTGCCGCCAATTTGTAAGACAACAATTCTCTTCATCCTCTCTCCGCTTCTCATCAACTTCGTTGAATCTTGACTAAGATTTTATTTTGTTCCCCTAATTGTGTTTCTGAGTTTTAATTACCTGACCACCCCCATTTCCTACCCCAATCGTCAAAAATACAATCAGTCCCACCCCTTTTCCATCCCGCACCCGGAGAAGCACGACTGATCTCCACAAAAATGTGGCACAGGTGTGCTTTTGGCACAAAGACAAGAGAGAATTGTTGCAGCTTTGGTCCTTCCCAAATTATAATAGCCAATTAGCTAATTTGACGACATTTTTTATGCTTTTTACGCCATTTTTGCTGCGCGTTTTTTCAAAAAACTTTTTGTTTAAAAGGAAGGACGGCGGTGCCGACAGGCGCCGCGGGCAACAAATCTGAAAATTGTTGCATTCTTAATAGATTTTGTCAAAATGGTCCATTTTTATGAGGAAGGGATCTGACATCCGAGTCATTGAGTCTAAGAGTAATCCATTCTCGAGTCTCTCCAAATGGGGAAGTTCGCAGAGCTTTTATGGGCACAGTGAGGGGATGGACGGGAGTAAATGGAGAATTTAGTGAGATGAATATCGTTTTTCTGATCACCCATTCGTCGGGCTCGGGAAAGACAATTGCTCTGTTGCGTAAGCTGCTGAAACCAATTGAAGAAAAGACCGGCGTAAGTATTTTATGTAATTACGGCTGCTTTTAAATGCCAATGGAACCACGGCAAGAAGAAAAAAAAATGTTTTTTTTTTGGACTTAATTACCAAAAGCCATAAGAATTCCTCAAAATTTTTTAATAACATCAATTTCCTCGCACCAATTACTCATTATCCGCCTTTATCCCCTCCTCCGACTTTTTTCCAGGTGAAAATCCCAGTGAACCAAAGCAACGTGTTCTCCTTTGACAATGTCCCGTTTGAAGCATTTTGTCTGATCAAAGCGAAGGGTGTCGAATATGACGAAGAGGAAATGGAAGAATTCTCCAGAAAGTGGACCAAATCAGTGCAGCAATTCAAACGGTTGATGAAGCATTTGGCCACTGTGAAGCCCCATTTGACTCGGGAAACGTTGTCGGTGTATGCCGCGCGATGTGCCATTGCCGACATTATGCCAATCATTGCGTCAAACGGGGAGCAAATTCAAGTGAATAAAAAAGCTTTAAATTTTTTGAAATTCCAATTTTTCGAACCCATTTTCAGAATAACATCGTAAACATGGAGATTGACGAAACTAAGAAAATAATTGACAAGGATGAGAAGAAAGCCGAGATTAAGTTTGACAGGGTCACGACCAATAAACTCGACAAACGCCGTGTGGTTTGCACTTCGGTGAGTTTGTTTAAAAAATTTATATGGTGCGGAACCGCTCAGTTGGGCCCCGACACGTTTGGGCCACAGCGGGTTTTTGGCTATAACTTTTTTCTGTGTCAACCAAATCCAACATTCTTGGTATCATTAGAAATCCCTAAGTGTCCTCTATTTGTCTGTAAAATTTTGAAATATTTCGTTAACGTTAAAAAAAGTTATTGCCATAAGAATTCAAAAAACCAAATTTTCCAATCTTTTTGGCCATAAATTTGTTCAAAATTGACCAAATTTTTTGGAATTTTGCAGGCTAATAGAGGACACGTAGGGCTTTCGAATGATACCAAGAAAAACTTCTTTAGTTTCATTGAGAAAAACTTGTTGCGAGTAAGAGGATCTCTAAAATTTTTGGTCTTTAGGGACTGGTGTATTTTTTAGAATTTTGAAATTGGAGGTTTTTTACTAATTAAAATTTTTAAGTTGATTTATAAGTTTTAATAAGAGAATTTTTTTTTAAATTCTTTGCGCCCGAGAAATTTTATTTGAAAAATTGAGTTCATTTTGTGTTTCACCGAAAATGATCAATTTTTGCGATTTTGAACCAATTTTTTAAGAAGAAATAAGCTTTTGTGGGCCGGTGGTGCCGATAGGCGCCGCCAGTAAAAAATTTGAAAATTGGGAGTGTAAGGAAGAAATGAGTGCGTTCGATTCCCACCCGAGTTTTACATTTTGCCCATTTCTTATTGGAGTTTTTGGGTAGCCTTTTTTACATAAAAATGGCATTTTTAAGGATTTTTTCTCAAAAATCAGCGAAATAAATCATTAAGCTGAAAAAATTTAAATAGTTTAGGGGAAGCCTGAAAATAAGAAAAATCTTAGAAATAAGGACATTTTCAGTTTCTAAGTTCCGGCCCTTAATAATAAGGACAAATCTTAGAAATAAGGACGGATACTTTCAGTTTCAAAGTTTCGGCGCCTCCAAACAAGGACAAAATCTTAGAAATAAGGACTGACATTTTCAGTTTCTAAGTTCCGGCTCCTCCAAATTAGGACAAATCTTAGAAATAAGGACACTTGCGAGCCCTGAGTAATACACGTACATTTAACTTTTTTAAAATTAAAATTCTATTTAAAGGAATGTGGATGCAGCTATAAAGAGCATATGGTTGTGGAGACTGAACAAGTCGTGGAAAAGAATGTGGTGGCGGATCCGGCACTGTTGAAACGGATCAGCGAAAAGCGCAAGGAACTGAGCACGAAAGAGGCATTCAAACAGCAACTGATTGAGGAACGCGACTTTTGCTTCAAAGAGGCGGGTCATCAAAATGGGATAAAGTCCAGGAAGACATTGGCTTTAAATTGCTTTGGCTTTGGTGGAATTTACGTGATTTTAAAACCCCTTACGGTACACCCCCATACCGTATTTTCTCTAATTATCGCCCCGTCTCCAAATGCAATAAAAAAAAAATTTTTTTTGAGGCGATGACATTTTTTGGCGACATTTACAGTACAAGAAAATGTCAAAAACTTTCCACTAAATAAGTGAATCGAAAAATAATCCCGCCCCCGTCTCCATTAATCCCCCCGTCTCCATTATCCCCCCCCCCCCCCCCCCTCTTATGAGGAGCTTGAAAAATAATCCCCCGGGGTGATAATTAGAGAAAATACGGTATATCCAAATAATTTTGTCAATTTCCGAAGAATTATTTCAGCCGGCCAAATGGTTTTCGATTTTCTTTGGTGGTACCCCCCCCCCCCCCCCCCCCCCAAACCTAGCCTCTTACCCAAATTTTCCAAAAAATTACAATAAATTTTTAAAAAATCGACATCTTTTGACGAAAATCTCCTAAAAATGGCTCAAAATCGCAAAATTCGTCACTTTTTGGACAAAATTTCGTTAACAAATCGCATTAAAATTGCAAAAAGTTTCCCGGCCGCGCCTATCGGCACCGCCGGACCCCTTGTTCCCCAAAAGTTTTCTGGAAAACCGCCGCAAAAAAAGCGGAGTGAAAAGCAAAAAAAAAAAAAAAGGTCGTCGCCCGGGGGTGGTACCCCCCCCCCCCCCCCCCCCCCCCCCAAACCGAAATCCTGGGACCGTCCCTGGTAGAAGCCCGGGTTTTTAATGTGCCCGAGACGGTCCACACGAAATAAAAATCGTCAATTTTCTTACTTTCATTTAATTCTCGAAAAAATTTCCCAATGGCGTTCAATGAATTATTTAATTTGCTATTTTATTTTTAATTGCTTTCGTCATTTAGCTTCCAACCAAAAGGCAATTCAGTGCTATTTGGACGAAATGACTGAGAAAGGCCAACAACAGCTGGACGAGGGTTAAAGCGGACGGAAGTGCCGAGTGAGTGGATAAAGGAAAATTTGATAAATCATTAGAAGGAGCGGAAAGCGAAGTAAAGTAAAAACCCAAATGGCACCGAGAATATTTGCCGTAAGAAAACGGAAAATTAATTTAAAATACCGGCTTATACGGGTTATTCTCTGTGGATGGACCCCAAAAAATGGAAGCAAGCGAAAGCTCTTGGCGAAAAACCCATCTGCTGGGGTTGTGGGACGCCGATGAATCGCCATTTTAACACATCCAATTGAGTCCCACCAGAAAAAAAACAAGAATAGTTAGAGGGAAGTGGATCAGCTTTAAATCACCAAAACCCGTCAATCAATCATTTGTGGTTTCTATTATCGTAAATGTTTTTGGACCGGTTCAAAATTTAAGTGTTTTTCAAATTATCTTCAATTTGAAGTTTGTCAAGGTGCAAGGATGGCGTCTGGTCGATTTCCCCACCCCTAGGGCAATTTGTCTCATTGAGAACTTTCACTTGATACCGTTTTTTTCGTGACCAAATAGAACCAATCCAAAATTGAAAATTTTTGTCGTTTATTATCCGTTTCTTTTAATTTTCACAGTAAATGTAAATTAACTTCATGTAATACCTAATTCCTTAGAATTTGACAAATTAATTTTGTTAATCATAGAAAGTATATGAGAATAATAAAATCCATGGGTTTCAATTGGGCGCCTAAAGTGCAACAATTGAACCGCTAATTCTTTTTTAATCAAATTTGATTACTTTGTACATAGCTGAATTTGGGATGTCATCAGCTGCGTCGATGTCTTAACGGAGTGAATGAATGCGCGGCGGCGGATCGGAAAAAGAAGGGCCATTAATTATTGACAAATTGCTTTTGTTCTTTAATTTTTTCATTTTATTCAAATATTCTCACTTCACAGTTATTTTTATTCGACTATCGCTTTTGACAATTATTTGTTATTTTTTATACGAAAAAACATACGTTTTTTATGCATTTTATGAATGGACAGTTTTTACTGCATTGTTTTTTAATATAAATATCATTTAAAAATTGACGTTCAAGCAAAATAAAAAATTGTTAATCAATAAAATATTTATTTATGCATTTCATCAAATAATTAGTAGAGAACGGATTTTAGGTTTTAACTAGAGTGCGCCGGGACCGGGACCTGGACACGGACAACTGAGTACCAAGGTCCCGGTTTTGACCGGGACCGGGACTAGTCCCGGTTTTTTCCCGGCTTTCCCAGCCAAAAATTCCCGGTTTTTCAACCCAAAAAGGTCCCGGTCCCGGTTAAGCCCAAAATTCCCGGTCCCGGCGCACTCTAGTTTTAACCTATCTTTTAGCACCTATTTTGGCATTTTCGAATTTTAGCACCCCTATTTTAGCCTTTTCCAGAAATTTCATAGCAAAAATGCAATAAAAACGAAAAATACACCGCTAAGAATCGATCCCAAAAAATTTTAAAAATATATTTCTAAAAATTGACAAAATTTCAGAAAATATTCCCATAAGAAATGAAAAATGTACTAAAAAATGCGTCTACAAAACTTATTTATTTTCTTAACCAGTTGCAATTGTGTGCTCTTGGGGCCGAAGTCAAACTCCATAAGAAAATCTGCCATGACGGGTGCAGTACGACGGGAGGCGAAATTCCCAACGAAAATCTCAAGTGGTGCAAGGCGTTTAGAAAGAAGGACAAATGGCGTTTGTTATTGGTTTTGTGGCTGAATGGTGGTGAACCGGGTGAAACTTGCAAGGTGAAATTTTGGGAGATGCCAGAAAATTTTTACACCCCGAAAATTGAACTTCAAATCAATTTTCGGCAAAGGTGTACAATTGCGGTCCCGACGGAAAACAAACTTAAAAATTTTATTTAGGTTTTTCCTGGGGTGAAAAAATGTGCTGATTACGAATCTGAGCTTAGTTTTGTAAAATCACTGATTTTATCTTTGCTTTTTCATCAAGTACTTGATTTTTTTGAAAACTTTAAAAAAATTAATCGGGCGTAAAAAACTCATATAGATAATTTGTAGAGCTGAAAAAGATCGAATGAGCTATTGAATGTTTGGAGAAGTTAAGTTTTTAATTTTTTGCGATTTTTTAAAATTTAATTACTGGCCATTACGGGTCATGTGAGATGGGGTCTCGGGTTCAAGCCCGCTTGGCAGCAGTTTATTTTTTTGTGAGAATTGATGAAAAATCATAGACAAAATAAATCTGAGTTTATAATCGTGATTAGAACATTTTTAGACCTCAAATTCTTATAAAGAAAAATTAAAAAAGTTTGAAAAAAAATCAAGTACTTGATGAAAAAGCAAAGATAAAATCAGTGATTTTACAAAATCTGAGCTCAGATTCGTAATCAGCACATTTTTTCACCCCAGGAAAAACCAAAATAAAATTTTTAAGTTTTATTTTCCGTCGGGACCGCAATTGTACACCTTTGCCCAATTTTCTGCGATTCGATTAGCCCCGGCTTGTGAGAAAATGAATTGATCGCAAGAAGAGAATGAGTAGAAAAAAATCTGAAATTTTTTTTTAATTTCATTAAAACCCCATTCAAACCACAAATTTTATTTTTATTTTTTAAATTGGCTCAAAATTGCAAAAATTTACTATTTTTTTGCAAAAATCTAATACCGTATATGCTCTAATTATAGCCCAGTCTCTATTAATATCGCAGTCTCCAATTATCCCCCCCCCTTTCTGAGGAGTTTAAAAAATAATCACCCAGTCTCCATTTATCCCCCATGGGGGATAAATAGAATTTTTAATTTTTCGAAAAAATAATTTTTTTTAATTTAATAAAAATAAAAATCGAAACTCATTTAAATGTTTAATGAACATGAAAAAATAATACAGCCGAAAAATCACTTAGGTACTTCACCGGGATCCGAACCTGACCCCCTTCCCCTCATAATGATACCTCAGAATCCCCATTTATGCAGGGATTCTGATGTCTTAACGAAGCCTTAACCAAAATGTAATTTCAAATTCTTGATCAGCGCCTAAAATAACCCTTAAGACCGGGGTTCGGATCTGTTCTTATTTCTAAGAAATGTTCTGATTTGGAGGGTCCAAATCTTAGAAAATGAAAATGTTCTTATTTCTAAGAAATGTTCTGATTTTGGGCTATTGTTCTTATTTTGTTCTTATTTCTTAAATATATTCATAATTTTCAAATTTTATGGCAGAATTTCAATATTTTATCAAGAAAATATAAGATTTGAGGCAAAATTTGGTCATTTTTGGACAAAATCTGTTAACAAATCGCAATTAAAATTTAAAAAATTTTCCCGACGGCTCCTATCGGCACCGCCGGAGCCCCTCCCCTCGCCCATTCACCAAAAGTTTTTTGGAAAATGCGCCGCAAAAAAAGAGTTTAAAAATCTGATTTTTTGATTCCGAATGCACTGAAATTTACGATTTGCTTAATTCCTCACCAAAATTGTTAAAAATGATCATGGGAGGTGGAAAATATAATATTTAATACATTTTCGATCGAATAAATTGTAAAAATAACTGATTTGAAGCAACTTTGCGAAATGTTCTTATTTTTGACTTGAAAATCTTATTTTTTGGCCTTGATGTTCTTATTTTAAAAAATTTTCGATCCGAACCCTTTAAATATTCCCTCAAAAATAAAAGGTCCATTGCGCACCGCCCTCCATATCATGCTCGAGAACATTTGTTGTGTATAAAATTTCTCATAAAAACTTATAAATTTAAAAATTCCCTCAAAAATAAAAGGTCCATTGCGCACCGCCCTCCCTATCATGCTCGAGAGCATTTGTTGTGTATAAAATTTCTCATAAAAATTGATAGCCATTTTTCTGGGGTAGCTTATAAATTTAAAAATTCCCTCAAAAATAAAAGGTCCATTGCGCACCGCCCTCCCTATCATGCTCGAGAGCATTTGTTGTGTATAAAATTTCTCAAAAAAATTGATAGCCATTTTTCTGGGGTAGCTTATAAATTTAAAAATTCCCTCAAAAATAAAGGTCCATTGCGCACCGCCCTCCCTATCATGCTCGAGAGCATTTGTTGTGTATAAAATTTCTCATAAAAATTGATAGCCATTTTTCTGGGGTAGCTTATAAATTTAAAAATTCCCTCAAAAATAAAAGGTCCATTGCGCACCGCCCTCCCTATCATGCTCGAGAGCATTTGTTGTGTATAAAATTTCTCA